>OZ007571.1:47297983-47342983 GCA_963931925.1 Onchidella celtica
GTAGAAAGACAGACAGACAGATAAACAGATAGACAGATAGACAGATAGACAGATAGACAGATAGACAGACAGACAGAGAGATGGATAGATGGATAGATGGATGGATAGATAGATAGATAGATAGATAGATAGATAGATAGATAGATAGATAGATAGATAGATAGATAGATAGATAGATAGATGGATGGATGGATGGATGGATGGATGGATGGATGGATGGATAGATAGATAGATAGATAGATAGATAGATAGATAGATAGATAGATAGATAGATAGATAGATAGATAGATAGATAGATAGATAGATAGATAGATAGATAGATAGATAGATAGATAGATAGATAGATAGATAGATAGAGAGATAGAGAGAGAGATAGAGAGATAGATAGACAGATAGATAGTCATCAAGGTCTAGCCCAGAACATCAGTTTTAACACATGCAACAACTCAAATAATTACAACACATCTGTCCTCTTTAATTTGATTTATAAACACTGATTCCATTTTAACTGACACTGTATTACTAAATAGTCGAAGTGTCCACATATTTTTATTTTAATCAAAATGTGGTAAACAGAAAAAGGTGTACATAGCAAGAAGAAATATTACAGAGACCTTACCATAAAACGCCAAGGAAAAGAAAAGACAAACCAGGGGGAAAAATGTAATCGGATAGAAAATTTTACAAATTAAAAAAAATTCAAACATAACAAAAAAACGTAGAACGTTTAACAAATGTTTTAAGACTTGCTGCGACCCCACAGATTTTGTGTGTGTTTTTTGTTTTTTTTATACTACAGATGTACCCGTAGCCTATAAAAGGTACATCTTTTGAATGAGACAATGGTAATGTTTAGTCATTCTAGTTTTTTACCATTGGAGAAATTCCTGAGAGAGTAGTGATTTTTCAGGTATCAAAATCTTGAAATCAATTCTGTATCCACCAAAACGTTTTTTGGAGATTCCAGAAGAATATTTTGTATCTCGGAATGTTAGTTGTCTTGCGACAGGTTATTTAGTTGAATATCATGTTTCCAAAAAAAAGTTCCAAAAAAGGATTCATCCATAACTGCATATGGGAAAGGAGCGTGAGGTCACCCAGTGTACGAAAAGCCTACAGCAGCCCTGCGGAAATCCGACATGTAGGACGTCAAGTTTGCACGCAGAAATGACATCGTTCCTAGGTAGATCCGCTGGTTCCAACATCGCACCAACGTCGGTTTGAGGTAGGCACTCCGTCCGCACGATAATCCTGCCAATTCTGCAGAAATTTACATCAGATTGACGTAGGGCTGCTGGCTGGGTCAAAGGGCGGAGAGGGGTGATAGATTGCCTGAGGAGCGTACGCACGCTTTTCAATCATAATAATAAATCTAAAGGTTTGGTTTTCTTTACCTTTTTCAAACAAATGAAACTGTTGGAGTATATGAACTTCACCTTTCTACTGAGACAGTCAAAATAGTGCATGCAAAATGTCAGTTAAAGTTTTTGATCATCATGGTTTTATCATGGACATTCACCATGGCACTGGGCTCGTACCGGGGGGGGGGGGGGCGAGGGAGATTCAGACACATGTATAATCTCTCTCTCTCTCTCTCTCTCTCTTTCTCTGTCTTTCTCTCTCTCTCTCTCTCTCTCTCTCTCTCGGTCTCTCTCTCTCTATGTCTCTTTCTCTGTCTCTGTCTTTGTGTCTGTGTCTCTCTCTTCTCTCTTTCTCTTTCTCCTCTCTCTCTCTCTCTCTCTCTCTCTCTCTCTCTCACACACACACACACACACATTTTCCTCTGTCTTCTCACCCACCTCTGATTTTTCCCTCTATCACACCCTATCTCTCGCATTGTTCACCAACCACACATTAATTCGTCATCATCCTCAGTCCCTCCCGGTCAATGGAAATGGAATATCGAGATAAACAATAACACAACTAACAATGAGCAATAATACAAACATTTCCTGATAGGAAAATCCGAACATGGTTTAGATGTGTTCCTTGTGACACCTTTAATGAAAACCAGAACCGTCTCATTCGTAGATGTGTGCATACCTTGAAAAATAGTTTTTCACATCGTTTCTGCAGTATTCAATGTGTTGTCACTAATGGTATTGGGTCCAAAGAGTTTCAATTCTTCTCTCAGGGTCCATTTTAATTTTGCATTTGTCTTTCTCTTTCTCTCTTTCGCAGATAACCACACGCACATACACAGATGCGGTCACACTTACAGTCACACACACGAGCACACGATCACAGGGAGAGAGATAGAGAACCGCACGCATAAATAAAGAGATAGAAAGAAAGAGCGACGGAAAGACAGAGAAACACATGCAGAGAGAGGGGGGGAGGACAGAGAGAAACACACAGAGAGAGAGAGAGAGATCCTGATGGATGTGATGATCGGGAGCGTATTAATTAAAGGGATTCTGATAAGGGTGATGATCGAGAGTGTGTAAACGAAAGGGATTCTCATACGGGTGATGATCGAGAGTGTATAAATGAAAGGGATTCTCATACGGGTGGTGATCGAGAGTGTATAAATGAAAGGGATTCTCATACGGGTGATGATCAAGAGTGTATAAATGAAAGGGATTCTCATACGGGTGATGATTGAGAGTGTATAAATGAAAGGGATTCTCATACGGGTGATGATGGAGAGTGTATAAATGAAAGGGATTCTCATACGGGTGATGATTGAGAGTGTATAAATGAAAGGGATTCTCATACGGGTGATGATCGAGAGTACGATTTTACAGGATCCTGGTGGATATGATCATCAAGAATCTGTAATTGAAAGGGAACATGGTGGGGACGAGCTGTTTATTATAATCCTTTGTGTGGGCAAGTCCTCTCTGTAGTGTTGACATCGGCTTCACCGATTATTTGGCACCGGTGTATAATCGATACTCTATACGATTATTCCACAAGTGCCAAATGATTGTGTCGCCATACATTCATAATGCTGGACGATGAAATGATATCTCCTCCGATATCAAGCTGCGATCTCCATTACGGGTACACAAGGCAGTCAGTTTGTCTATACTGAGTAAACGTACAGATGGATGTCTTTGTTGGATTCCTGTGCGAGGATGTTCTGCCTTCTACCAGCCGCGGTCTTGATTTGGTGAGATGTTCCATTGCATTTATCTCTATCGTGTTTTTCTGAGGTCATCAGACCACTAAAGTACCATGCTGTGGAACAAAAAACGAAGGCAGGGATCACAGATATATTAAAGTGTGTACTCAAGTCAGCCACAAATGGAAATGGGCAGGACACGTGTCCGGATATGAAGGAATTGGGAACAGATCCAGATTAAGACTAGCAAGAACATGGCAGAATGACATCAGAAAGATAAACAAAAATGCTATTGACATCACTGTGTCTACATACTGCTACTACAAGTAAGGATCATGGCTGTAGCTACATTCTTCGAATTCGTGAATGTGCTTACATATTTGTGAATGGTTACATATTTCAAGTAAAGATCATGACGTAGCTACATACTTAAACTGAATATACTTACATGCTTGATAATAACTACTTATTTCAAGTGAGGCTGGTACTCACTGAATCAAGGCGTTTTGTTGTTGTTGTTGTTTGTCTGGCTTTGAGTGTGATGTGAACTATTGAGTTAGACCAAAGTGGATAGGTGGACCCCGGGGTGTACCTAGCGAAATATAGGCGTTTTAGGATAGGTGGACCCCGGACCAATGAAAAGCTGTCTTTCATCGCCAAGTTAGGCTAGGGTAAGAAAACAAACATTCGAATGGCGGCATGGATGTTTTGTTGGACCTGGGGGGCGTGAGGGTCTAGTCAGTTTGTATCAATGGGCGGTAGTCAGATTAATCAGGCGACAAGGGGCTGGGATAGCGATTGGCGATCGATGTACACACAAGTAGGCCTACATTGGCTGAGATCATACCTCCGTGGTGCAGCGGTTGCGTGAGTGGACTTGAATGCCAAGTTCCTGGTACCACCAGATAAGTTCTCATGACTGGATTTGTTGCTGAATTACAACAGAATTTTTCTTTTTGCGACATCACTCTTACGGAACACACCACTTTTAAGAACTATTATCCTAAAACATTTCACTACAATGAACCCAGCCCAGTTAGACGGGACTTGAGTTTTGGCGAGATTGAAACACAAGTCTGTCGCACTTAACTATTTTCGGAGTAGTGGATTTTGGAGCAGGAGAGATGCACATCGTAGGTATAGTCGGTATGCTAGGATTCTGCTTCCTGTCATCAAACCAAAACAAACCAAACTTATTTCACGTATGAAAAAGCGTGCTCGCAATTGCTAAGTAATCTGAGTTACTGTGCAAGATATTGAGCTTTCTAAAAAAAAAATTTTTTAAAGTGGCTCTGTAGCTTAATAATAATATTGTTTCACACGTGGCACTACAGGCCGCATGGAATCACAAAAGTATATTCACACGATTCCAGATGGCAGCCTTTTTTTTTTTTTTTATCCAATATTCTATCAATCCACATTTTCTCTGGTATTTAGGTCTTTATTTAGGAGGTTCGCTGCTCTCACTCTTAGCATTCACACCTCATTTTTCTTGTTTATATATTTTCTGTTGTTAATCTTTTTGTGGTAGTTTTATTTTTTTCTTTCTGCATTTTTCGCCTACATTTTTTTCTTGATTAAAAGGGGGTGGGGTGGGGGTGCAAAATTTCTGATTTTATTCATACTAGTAAAAAATCCACTTAAGACGGAATACATTTCCTCTCCTGCAAAATTAGGTCCCTCGCATGTGAGCGGCTTTGTGATAGGGTCAGACATAATTATGCACAGCTTTTTAATGAGGGTTAGGTTTGGGGTTCAGATCGAAGATTAGATGATGGTGAGGAATAAACCAGTTGGTTCATACGACACGTTTATCTGATGACACGTTTATCTGCACAACTCGACAGATGTACGACAGATGGACCAGCTGATGCCCCAGGTTATCCAAACACGGCTACGCCAATTCAAATTAAAATTTAATTTGAAATTCAATTCATCATGTCGTGTTAGCAATGGCTTTAAAAAGAAACCAACCTATTTTTCCATGTAAAATCTATTTCAGTCGAAAGCTATATTATATCAGGGGTGGCCAAACCGTGGCTCTTTGACCTTCGATAAGCGGCTCGTTGAAATATGGTGGATGACAAATTATCATAAAAAATTTCTTTCTTTTTTTTTACACTTTTAGTTTTACTTTTGGCACTCTGATTTTGTTACTGAAATGCAAATTCGCATCTTTTTCTTAGATGTTCCCGCAGTTCATTACTGTTTTTAATACGTTCAATATAGTTAAAACAATTATCAGTCAAGATTTCGAAAACAGTTCCCATATAAGTAGACTTTGCGATTATTGAAACTAGTACAAATTAACAGTTTTAAAAAAAATGCCTGCAGGAGTACATACTGTTGCATACTAGGCTACATGTATTTCTTTAGATTTATCCTTTTTTTTTTTTTTTTCATAACAGAATGTGTGTGTAACAAAACTTGTGTGTAAATTTTATTTATATCTTGTGGCTCTCGAACATCTAAAGTTGATCGTATGTGGCTCATACCGAAGACAACGGTTTCGATTCTCGGTTGCAATTTTTTTTACTTTTTTTTCAAATTTTCCTGTCCCTGATCCTATGGTAGGTAGGATCGAGCACCTAGTCTTCTCGTATAAGGACGAAAATCTCGAACGGCCCGTGTGCATGTTGCCACGTTAAAGATACCTTGGCAGTCGGAAATCGAGAAGGCAGGCCTAACAGGCCGCTGCCCGGGCAAGATTAAATACAAAGTAACCCGCCCCCCCCCCCCAAAAAAACCGGCCGACCAGCGCTGTACTGTGGACAGGCCGTGTCTTCTCCAGTTGTATCCAGGCTGCAATGACACTAAGGCAAATTTCCCAAATGGGACTAAAACAATTTACAAAATACAAAATTATATATATATATATATATAAGTAACAAAAAAATATCTATCACAAAGCACTGTAGGCCAGCAATGAAATATTTCTGTATAAACTTTTCGTTCGGACTAGATCTAGATGACAGTTTCAAACATTCGTTTTCCATCTTTATTTGAGCAGGAGTTTTTCAACTAAACTATTATTCTTCCTGCATGCTAGTGTGTTTTACCGTTTATCATTATCGTTTATTCGGTGCAAATATTTTCAGACGCATTTTTAACCTCTGCTCATATATGATGAATTAATGAAAATTGAAAATGATCTAGATCAGTGGTTAACAAGATCACCAGAAATGATTGCACTTATCGTTAATTCTGTACATCGGGTTTCAATCCCGAAAATAATGAAAATGCCCGGGCCGTTTTAGTTTCCCAGATTCTGCAAATCTGGGGGGAGTTGGAATATTAGTGGGTTGTTGAAATAATATTACAGGGTTTACGGTATGTATAGGCTGGTTGTTTCGTTCCAGTAGCCCCTTCCCCCGCCCGATAAGGACTTGTGCATTTTGTTCCCTATGTATACGGTAGATATAAGCTGGTGGTTTACTTTCAGTAGCTTCCGCACTATGAGAGGTTTTACACCTTATTTCCTATTGTTACAGTATGATTATATATGCGTGTGGTTCATTTTGGGTAGTAAGGAGTTTTATATCTCATTCCCTAGGTTTACAGTAGGTACAGATATATATATTTATGTCTTTAGGCTGGTGTTCTTATTTTCAGTAGCTTCTGCACCATGAGAAGTTTTACATCTCATTCCCTATGTTTACAGTAGGAATATATATATATAATGATATAAGCTGGTGTTCTTATTTTCTGCACCATGAGAAGTTTTACATCTCATTCTCTATGTTTACAGTAGGAATATATATATATATATATATATAATGATATAGGCTGGTGTTCTTATTTTCTGCACCATGAGAAGTTTTACACCTCATTCTCTATGTTTACAGTAAACAGGCTGTTTTGTTATTTTTTATTTCCAGTATCGTCCGTCTTGTACGGAGTTTCACATCTTATTCCATATTATGTTTTACGGTATTCAGGCTGGTAGATTTTGTTTCCAGTAGCTTCCATTCTTTATGAGATTTCACATCTCAATCCCTAGCTATCAGTTCTGGTTCTGTCTCGGTGTCAGATGACAGGCAACATGAATACATCATTGTTGGTGCAGACTCTGCGGAGAAGTGCTCAGTGACAGATTCTACAACAATGATTAGAACAGTCAGACTTTGCGGGCTCACATGCAAGTACTGGGGTAAGTTCTGTTTGAATTTTAAGTTATTCAGTTCCTATCTTTTATCGTCCTGTTTCTTTTCTAATCATGACAACCTTAAAATTATACATTCCAAATAATTTTGCTTGGATGAAAATGCCACAGCAAGTTTATTTTCCATCATAATTATTGTTTGGTGTTTTTTTTCGGGGGGGGGGGGGGGCGGCGGGAGGGTGGACAATGTTACAAATGGAAAGACTACATTGATTATACCTTCCATCAATTAAAAATTAGTGCCGGGTGCCTCATCTAGTGCTCAGATAGAATAATGCTATCAGACAGTTCTTCGGTGGGGACAGTTGTCATTATTCATATTAAATATAATTTTATTGTTTTGGGAAACGCAATAGTATTTGACCTTGTTGGCAATGAAAGGAAACCTACTAGTATTTTTATTGTCCTTGTCAAAATATAGATAGGATTTTAAAAGAAAATTTTAAACTGTGGTGACACAACGGTCTTCCATAGGTTTTCCCCAAATCCGTAATACACAACAGCCTCCCTACACAAACCTTCATAAATCAAAATTCTGTGCCTGTAGTTACGGGACCGTAGTTTAAATACAAAGCCGAAGAGGCTTTTCCTGAGTTTTCTTCACTGTTGATCTATAGCTTTCTATGTAAAGTACTGCGGTGCCCTAACAACCGCAAAATTTTGTTATTACATGGTGATGTGTAGCCCACTGTTGCCATCATAGTGAAAACATAGACAACGTGAAAAGTATGGCTGTAGTTGGTCTTCGTGGTGTCTGAGAAAGCGGACGACAAAAGGATAAACACGAATCGAGCAAAATAATGTGGGTTATCTCTTGCTGAAATGGTAACGCCCGTGAAGTTTACGAGTTTCAACTTTGAAAATCTCAACCTGGCTATCGACATGAGCGTCATGGCCTAAATCTATCTATCTATCTATCTATCTATCTATCTATCTATCTATCTATCTATCTATCTATCTATCTATCTATCTATCTATCTATCTATCTATCTATCTATCTATCTATCTATCTATCTATCTAGTTCAAAGACAGTTCAAAGTTATGAAAATTAGAATGCCAGTATTTTACAACTAATGCGGATGAGATATTTATGGCAGAGGTTCCCGATAAATGACCTGCTGTGATAAGCCTTTGGTGTGATTCTTTGTGTTTTGAGATTTCCATGAAAACCGAAAGCAAGAGGGCCAGAGTTTGGGCTTAGCTAAGAGAACGTGATATACTGCATCTTCTGTTTGCTTCAATTCTTGTGTGTGATTTGCTTTGTCGGCGTCCGTGGTCCTGAAAATTATGCTAGTTGCATAATTATATAGGGTTTGTCCTGGCTGGTTGTTTCAGTGTGAGGTATGTTTTGGTCGGTTACGAAATGTCTACTTTGTGCTGGGAGAATCTATAGTGGCTGGTTTGTTGTTTTTGTCCCGGCTGCTGAGATGAGACGACTGGGATGCAAACTGCCTCAGTGAGACACAGCCATGAGACTTTCGCTGCCTGTGTGAACTTCATGCTGTTTCGACACAGTTTGGATTGTGTTCACTCCAAATTTGTAAACTGTTTTCAATAGCATGTCGGACAGAATCAAACGAAGTTGTGCATGGTCGACGTTCAGCGTCTTGAACTATCTTGCAACATTCTGGACAGATAAATTTCGAATGTCGATTAGCCTTCCCTAATATTTATACGACAGACAAGAAAAATGTCGCTAGCAATTGATGAACACAAAAGTGGTTTCTGACATAATTTTTTTATCTTGTTTATGATGTTAAGTGTTCCAAACACACGACACAGATTGTCCAGAGCAGAAACGTGCTTATCTCGCTATGTTCCATGTTATTATTATTTTTAAGCAGTTTATTACATCACAAGAAAGTCAGTCGGTTAGTCAAGATAACAACATGGATGAACACGTCACATATAAGTTGATACAGCGTTCCAACTAAAGCTGCAGAGTTCATGGAATTAGCACAAACACATCAGAAAGTACTCCTAATTACACAGATGAAAACTGCGAACTATTTTTGCGTCCGTTTTGGCGTAATTAACAATTGCTTATCTACGATTGGAAACTGAAAAGCACAAAATATAGTCAATAAACACTGTAGTCAATAGAACTGGGATAATAAAGCTGGGATTTGCACAGAATGTAAGGGAAATAATGTTGCTAGACGCTTCATAGCAAGAAATCGGGATGGGTCCATGAGGGCTGTCGCAAATTTGATATATGTATTTCAAAAGAGTCGAATTTTAACATGAAATGCGTCTTACATTAATTGCTGCCCGCTTACGTAAATCTTTGAACAAATATTATTGGCTGTTCATAGGGGCGCGTTGTCGTATTACAAAGCTGAGTAGAGAAAATACTGAGTTGTGTTCACTGATTATCTATAGCTTACATGTAAAATACCACGGTCTCAAAAGAACCACCAAGACTTTTTGTTAGAAAGAACCACCAAGACTTTTTGTTAGAAGCACTTGAAATCGTCGGGTATTTGCCATATTGTTGTATTTTTGCCTTTTCGAGTACATAAAGATTGAAGTTTGGTCGGCAGAAGGACTAAAACGCATACAACATTACGTCACAAACACATATTTCGAAAAGTTTTTAACCGATTAGAATTTAAACATAATGAAATTAGAAGCGAGAGACTTGCATGACAAAACCTCAAAATAACAAAACCTCAAAATGGCAAAATGTCGCATACAACAATATGGCAAATACACCCCTCGAAATAATGACTGTCCTTTTGTATTCGCACGGGAAATCATCGCAATAACACAAGAATAACAGGTGTGCGTTTAAAATGCCCTGTCCGAGTGCATCTTTTGTTTTGCATATGAGCCTCACTAGTTTAGTCTCGGGAAACCTGGAGCGAAAATGCATGTTCGCTGCCAAGAGCAAGAGAGGATCCAACAATTACATATCAAATTTATGACAATGACAAACCTGAATGGTAGGAAACTAAGACAATGTTGAAAGACGTTGAAACTATTCATGACATTTTTTATGGGTTTTTTTTTGGGAGGGGGGGGGGGCTCGTAATTGAGAAATTCGATTTAAACAAAACGTTCCGTATAACGGTAGCGGAAATTATCTGTATGACGAATATCATCCTCATCCCCACATTAATTATGATGCATTAATAATCGAAAATGAAAGACATGAGGAACAAAGAGGGTTAGGGATAAAGGGGGAGGGGGGAGAGGAAAGAATGAATGGGGGGGGGGGTCCAATGCATACAATGAGCATCATTTAAGTCGAAAACTTTCGTTTTTGTTTTTTTAATAAAATAAACCAGCGGCCGGGGCTATGTACTCTCAAAACCTTTAAACAATCGCAGCTGAAAACCGCCTTTTGGCTAGATGTGCGATGTTCATTTTACAGAAAACAAACAAGTGACCTGAAGACGGCATAATTTGAGAAGCCACGGGCTGCCATTAGCAGTGTTCGAAATACAAACCCAGTTGTTAAGTATTCTCACTGCACCTGGACATCAGAAAAACGAAATGTCTTTTATTAAGTTCAGTCATAATTCTCTTTCAATGCTCCCTGACACTCAGTGTCCAGTGACATCAAATTTGTTCAAGCAATCCTCTGATTTATTGTGTACGCCTTTTTTGGTTCTGAACAAAATTAATGAATGCGAGTTTTCTTGTCACACGGACACGTTTCATTACTGGGTTAAAAGCAAAATGATTTCTGCAGGCATGCTGACCTGTGGGAGGAAAGATTGGGCACAGTGATAAATATAAACCCCAACAAAGATTTCTTCCCTTAGTCACCATATCGTTTTTCTTGTTTTCACATGACTGAGAACTTTTACATGGATGTAATCATTCAGACTTCCAGTGGAGCCGACTTTGTGCGTTAATCACTCGCAAATTATACTCAATATTGTACGGGAAATGGCTTTTTTTTCAGAGTCCGTAGACAAAAAAGATGAGTAAGTTGCCGAGTCCGACGGAACTGGCTAAAGGTTATAGTGACCCATGTCCTGACGTCAGCATGAAGATATCATTCCGCCAGGAAGGACAGTATTTTATCGTATATCATTGCTTCCTGGAACTTCCCTGTAAGTTGCAGATCTGGGTGATCTATTGTCTTACAAGTTAATGATACCGTGTAAAGTTGTTGTTGGGAATTGTGGTGTTCTGTAGAGGGTTTTTGAGCTGCAGATGTTATACCTTATATGTTTGGTATAGGGGCATCCCAACAAATTGTACATTTCCCTGAAATCGATTTCATTTACTAGGGCGGCATAACGTTATTAAAACGTTAATTGATTTCTCCAAAGGCAGCGCTAGGGTTAAACCCTGCACGAGCTTAGGTCACAAAGAAGTATTCTCAGATATAATGCTGCCGTGGCGCCAGAACGCGATCTTAGTGCTTGTTTGTCTCAGTTCCACTTTTTTCCCAAATGAGAAATTCGACATTAAACGAACTGCCAAACAGATTGATAAGTGCCACAACGCATTTGAAACAAGTGCCAAGCTGTACATTTGTTACACTTCTTCTACGTGTTAAAAGATCTCCAGTTGTTTAAAAAAATGGAGATAGAACGTTATGCTCTATATCTTCCGGCTCTTTCGGGTGTCGGAGGTGGTATCAGCTGATGGCCTAATATCAGCTTGAAAACATGATTCTGTGGTCGTCTAGAGTTCTCGATCTAGATCGTTTCCACGTCAAGGATGCAAAAATAGTGGCACTGGCTGGTGGCTTTCTTATGCTTTAAACCCATCGCGACAGCTACCAACGCTATTCGTGATGCAGAAAGTCCTCTATTGGCTCAACTACTAAACCTTATACACGGGGACATAACGTGAGCTGAGCCTCATGAATCTGCAGGTGCTTTTTTTCTTTGCCTCTTCATCTACTACATTTAAAATACGCTTTCCTTACCTTTAATTAAGTAGGTCACTCGTTTGATTTTTCAGTTATTTTGAATGAGACAGAATTATATTCAGATACATAAAATTTATAGGCCTATATCGTTGGCTCTGCTGAAACCGCCAGGTCTCTCAGATTGAAGATCTGTTCAGTGGTGCTCCTACCTGACCTGAAACCTGCCTGCTCTTCAGGGATGATTCTTTCTGCCTGTGGTTTCAGTCTGTTTGATAGTACTTTCAGCATGACCTTGCTGGGATGGCTGATAAGGCTGATCGTGCGGTAATTCTGGCACATTTGTAAGTTGCCTTTCTTTGGTAATGTGATCACTAGGGTCTGCGTCCATAGGGTTGGCCATTCTCCTGTCTGCCAGATCTTGTTGCAGATGTTTGTGAGGGCATCGACCACTTCATCGCCTCCTGCCTGGATGAGTTCTGTTGGTATGTTGTTAATCCCAGATGACTTTCCTTTCTTGAGGGACTTGACCGCTGTCTCCACTTCTCCTCGTAGGATTGGGTGGTTGTCCTCATCGGCGGTGTGAGGACAGTTCAGCATTTCAGGATCTCCTCTGGTATCATGGTTGTACAGCTCAGTGCAGTATTCGGTCCAGCGCTTCATGATGTCGTGTTCTTCTGCGAGACAATTCCCTTTTTGGTCTTGTATTGTGCTGACCCGCCCCGTCCAGCCGCTGTGAGATCCTTGACTTTCTGGTAGGCGTTTTTGGTGTTGTTCTTCTGGAGGTTCTCCTCAATTTCATTGCACTGATGATCGATCCAATCCTCCTTGGCTATCTTCATGGCCTTCCTGATCTTCTTGTTGGCGTCTCTATACTGATTCGCTCCATCTGTTGTATCCTTTTGTTTTTCTTTAGTTCTCTCTTCTCATCGCACATGTCCAAAATTTCTTCAGTGACCCATGGTTTCTTTGTTGGGCGATGTTTGCCAACTGTTTGGCTAGCTTTATCTATCACTGCCTCGTTGAAGGTGTTGATCACTGTATTGGGGTCCTCTTCGTCACCCAGAACTGCAAGCGGCGCAAACTTTCCTTCGATCATCGTTTTGAAGGACTCTTCAACCTCAGGGTCTCTCATCTTTTCAAGATCGAATCTCAGCCTGGTGCCTTTCGGAAGCTATGGACAACACCACTAAGACGGCCCTATTGATAGGGCTGTAGTCCGATGGCTTGGCCGAACGCAAGACTCCGTGAAGGAATCGGCTCCGGTTTTAAGTACAATAGGTCTCTACCTATGTCTCCGCCTTCATCCCCACTCCATCTCATTTCCTTGCCCGCCCACTGCCCCACCACTTTTGTAGAACTAGAAAGAATCAAAGCACGAATCCGATTTTAACCCTATATAATAATGGTAATGAAGATCATTTATATAGCGCCTAATCCAAACGGGTTTTTCCAATAGTTAGACCAACTGTTGTTCAAAGTACTGTACCCAGAACAATTTTTAATTTATCGGTAAACGATTTCGACATTCATGATAATTATTATAAGTATTGGTAATTGTATTGTATTATCATTTGATTATTATTGTTATTATTATTTTGATTACTATGATCATTATTATTACTTTTAAGTCGGTTTTCAACACATTTTCGAACACAATCATTCCCATATCTGTACGCTAAAGAGTTAATCTCTCTCTTTCTCTCTATCTCTCTCTCTCTCTCTCTCTCTCTCTCTCTCTCTCTCTCTCTCTCTCTCTCTCTCTCTCTCTCTCTCTCTCTCTCTCTCTCTCTCTCTCTCTCTTTCTCTCTCTCTCTCTCTCTCTCTCTCAAGTACTGACAATATAATTTCATGCCATACATAACATACAAGGCGTAAGGGAGACATTAATAATCAGTACACAATTCTGATAAAGGGCTGAATTTAGTTCTGTTTTGAATTTACCACTCCATTAGCACAAAACGATCGCAGGAGTAATAATATAAATTCGCAAAAATTGAAAATTCGATATTTTCAGCTTCAACCAACATTTTGTCCGATTTTCTTATCCTATGTGGCCGCGAGGCCGACACATTACCGATTCTACACCGTCGCCTCACGAATATGTATTGTTTCAAATCCATGTGTGTTGTGATGACTGCGATTTGTTTCTGCACTTGCAGCAAATCATCTAGAATTATTTGAAGAGTCTTAATTTCTTCTAAAAAAACATTAATTGCCACAGAATATTATTTTGTCACATTTAGCCGATTAAACTAATACGATAGATAAACCTGTCATGTTTGCTTCAACATTTAACTTCGAGTCGCATATTATAAGACTGAAAATATACACATTATATCGTCTCACATTAATTTATTTAAAACATGATAAACAAATCCGTTGGACATTGTTCACAAGTCCACATTTCAAGAGTCTATAAATAGGCTTCTTGGGTTTATAGATTTACTTCCACTCAAGAGATATAGTTGGTGTTGCGAAATAGCCAGGTATAATTTAGCTTCATTCAAACAAATTACTTGTATTATTTAATTATAATATTTTCTGTTAGTCTGCTATAATGAATGACACTCTGGTGAATTAAATAATTACTTCATAGCTTGCTGTGATTGGTCGGAAGTACGTGACGTCACGCCAAGTACACTTTGGTACACCTTTGACTGATTAAGTTGTTCGTTTTTAAGTGCTATTTATTGGGCTGTTATATTCGTTTTCGTGCCACACAATTTTATCATTTTTTCAATTTACTAACCAAACCTCAATGAAGCATTTCTGGGACACAGTTAATCAAGATTTATTCTGAAAGTTTCTGGAATTTTACAGACAGCAGCAACTGTTCATAACGAAGTCTATGCTCACAAATGTTCATTGTTCATATTCGTTTTCTTCTTTGGCTTGAGCCCGTCGAAACACACAAACGCATGAACACACATTTTAAACATATGAGTTATTGCTGTAGGCTTTAGAAAATGATAGCGATACGATATTGTATTACATTAAACAACTTTATTGCAAATTAAAAGTCTGAAAAACTAATTTACAATAGATGATTTGATGATTTCAGATCCTGAACAGTTGACAGCTATCCTGGTAATATGTTTAACACTTAGGTTATCAACATACTCTTCTCCCTCCATCCTACCCTTTTGTCCACGGCCCCACCCACTCTTGCTGTTGGTTCCGTCAAGTGATTTTTTTCTATCAAAGCATACGCTTCAAAACCAGTGGCTGTGTTTATTTTTGCAATACACCGCTTCCTGCTAAGATATCAACTGCTTGCGTTGATTAGGAATGAATACAACACAGCACCAGGCCTGACAACCAGAACGCAATAGGCTATATAAAAAGATATTAATTCACCTAGCGACATGTAGCAAACATGACACGAATGTCACCAACCTAAAGGCCGACTACTGCGCAGTTATAATAACCCTTCCACTGCCCCCAAACTGCACACTCGTCTTTCAATGTCTAAACGAATCGTTCAGCTCGAGAGTGAATATGAGTACTAACTGACTTCAGACATGAATATCTCATCTTTCCTCAAAATGTGTTCAGATTTCCTAAAGAAGTCTCTTCAAAAACAGGACAAAAACTGAATGTGAAACGTCTAGAAAATTTCCAGCATTCTAGCAGTCATTTCTGGTGTATCTGAAGACAATTCTTGCAGCCCCAGCTGCAGAGCTCTTGGACTGACCAAATATTTTTTTAAAAACAACAACAACAATTGCAGAACATCTGCAGGGTCGCAGAAGAGCTTGGAAACAAAGTTAATACTAAGTTATTAACAAAGATGAGTTTGGTAGCAAAGTGACCCTTCCCGACTAGGACCTTACAGGAGTGCCAACAACCAAACGCCCTTTTCCTTATGGAAGGACTCGCAACAGCTAAGTGGCCGTTCTTTTCAAAGTTGTTTTTATCGAACATTGTTTCAAGTTCAACTGTACGTTGTGTTTTGCCCCAAAAAAAGTCTTTGATAACCCAAAGTTTGCGTTGTTGTTTTTTTTTTCATTTTAATTTTAATTCTTTTGAGATTTTTTGTAAGTTGTTGTTAGGGGACCGTAGTCCGATCACAAAGCCAGAGAAAATGCTGCGTTGTGTTCATTGTTCAGCTGTAGCTAACAATGTAAAATATTACGATCCCCTAACAACAACCCTTTTTGTAACATTTCTGCATCTATACTATATATATTTGTGGACTTGAGATTTTTCGTTGCAAAAGGCTTCTGAACCACTCAACACTCAGACTTCAAATTTTATATGGTGCATCAGAATGGATGTAAGGGTGCACAGTTTTTCCTTTCGAGTCATGGTTCGCCATTTTAAGGTTTCGTTATCACTTCCTGCGATGTGTTCACTATCAAACACACTAACCCGTGCGCAAATCATGCTATTGTTCGGGATGCGCAGGGTGTCAACTCACAAAGGCAGAGCAGTTAAGACTTATTTAAAAATAAACAAACAAAAATAAAATAAACAAAATTAATAGGAACAGGCAAGATGAAGCAGGTCCATAATAACCACCCAGAACTGAAACTAATATTCAAACCGATTTATCCCGGGCAGGGCCGGGGACCTCAGCTAGTTGTTTATAATTCCGGGCTTTGCAATATACAACCCGAGACACAGGTATCCTAGACTATAGTCCAAAACTTGTGCGCGTATAAACACGGTGAGTACTATTCACAGAACTCTGAGGCACTTGTCTATTTCGTTCAGTTATGAAGGGGTGTGGTGCCAATTGTTGCATTATTGACATGGATGATACTCGCGCAAGTGGATGGAAGCCATTTGGCGAATTGAACCGTCTCGGTATCCTGTGTCTCGGATACAACAATATTCTTTTATTCACTGGAGCTTCTGGGCAAAGGACTTTTTTGTCCCATAAATAATGTTCGTGGTGAAACAAACCCATGAGACTGTTGGTAGAGGGGTGTAGTCTAATAACAAAACTGAATAGAGAAAATACTGAGCCGTGTTCACCGCTCAGCTAGAACTTACTATGTCCCACAGTTCCCAAACAACAGCCAACCCATGATGGTCTGATACCGACTTTTCACACTGTCACAAAGAAGTTATGTAGCGTCTTCTGCGTTCTGTACTATTATGTCTTCACCTGTTTAAAGAAAGAAAAAAAAAACGTTGTACATGATTTCTATAAATGTTTGCATCATTACTTGGGTTCTTTCAAAAGAAGGCCAGAGTATGGGGCGGGGTAATATGGTACAAACCTGCCCGCCCCTGTTGGAGTTGCCCGTACCTGAGAATGACATTTTTTCGAAATTTCAGTCTAAGAAATGGTTGAACTTTTGATCAATTAAAGTTGGGTGATTTTTTTTTTTTTTCGTTGTGCATGGAGAAAAACAATTCACCCAGAGAAATTCTAGATTTCCACAAGTTCTTTAAATACCAAAAAAAGAAAATGATCTTATTCTGTCATTGTCTATTATTTCTATTATCATTCTCTATTACTCTAGTAGTATTATTCAATGATTTAGGAAATATTTGACTCCCAGCCCTTATTTTCCAAGACAAAATATACCCAAACACGAAATTTAATTGGCTACCCCTCTTGACCACTCTGCCATGGCGGCATCTGTATTACTGACATTGTTCTTGATTTGTAGGCGTGGTTTTGCAGTTTACTGTCGCAGAAAGCCGCCCAATCAGGGGTCTCCTTCTTCGAGCAATTAACGTGCATTGTATTGGAATCACCCACATCCAAGGTCTAAAAACAAAATACAAGTACTGTCATGTCTTCTGCGTACTGCACGAAGGTTGCCGCCTTGTAATAATTATAAAAGGGGCTTCAATCACACTGAGAATAATGTATGTTTTAGAATATGTGAGTGGGTCTGGCGAAATCAGGCTCACGGTGAATGACCAAATTCCTGAGAAAACCTCTTGGGGAAATATGTTTTCCATGGAAATTGAGATTTACTTATAAAATGAAAGATAAGCCATTTTTCTGCATTCCGTTACAATATTTGCATGAAATAGTCTTAAAAAAGATCTTATTTTGACTTTTTAAAGAGCTATAAAAAAAGTTCACCTTAAACCAGAGTTCGCCAGATCAACTCGGGTATTTAAAGAATAATGATGTAATTACAATAGTGGATTTATAATTATTGATCTCAAGTGACTCGACTCAGACTTGTGAATGAGTTGACAGCAGAACCTGTGACACGCCATCACATGGCCGTTATTTAAATTCTTGTGGCCCTCAACAGGAACTCAGTATAACTCAGTATGTATGTATGTATGTATGTATGTGTGTATGTATGTATGTATGTATGTATACAGACGTGCTGGTCGATTTGCACTGCGAGACACGGGAAGCTCCGTGAAACCATTGTTAGCATGGAGCGGAAAGTAGGTCGCGGTGGTATAAAATGTATGTACACATAGTTGTACATGCACCAGTACATACAGTTTCAGCAGTGCATGCCATGCATTGGTGGGCCCTCGTGTGGCGTGTGATTGCATGGCACACTGCAAGGTCAAGCTCAAACATGCGGACTGTCAAGTTAGATTTGCTAGAACTAGAAGAGCCACCGGTATCCATCAAAAGCATTGCTTAAAAGACTTTCTGACCACCACCGTGATTTCCTCGTCTCCTTCAACTGAGCGGATAATTTATGGACACAGTGTCTCAGGGTCCATCCATAAATGGAATGTGGGTTTAATATTGGTGATTTAATTACACCCTCTCTCCTCCTCCACTTTTCAAACGCTTGGCCTCACCCCCCCCCCCCCCCGGGGCCCATGTACAGGAATACGACCCTTAGAATAGTCAGTGTGAGTGAAAAGGCCTAGATGTTTAAAAACTGTAAACGGCAATTGGCATGGACTATTGAATTGTTTCAAAGGTACACAGCTGAGCCTCAATTTTCGTAGAAAAAAAATGTTTGAAAAAAACAACAACAGATGTACACAACCTAAATTTTTAAAATTAGTTATTACCATAATTGAAAAGCGTACTAACGTTCCCCCTGAACTCCAAAAAACAAAAGTGTCCCATTAAACCTTCACACGCCAATGTGCTTTTATTTTTATTTTTTAATCCCGCCTAGACAGGGAGTGAGGGGAGAGAACCAGAAAAATTAAATAATGTTGACGGGGGGCACAATCGTCTGTTGTTTGTTGACAAAAGACAGCAGCCAGTTCACATTACCAAGAGATTCGGCACATTTACGTGGCCAGTGTCGAAATCAGTAGTAACAACTGAAGTCCTAACCCAGCCTGCAAACCCTACGGAAATCAGTCGCGTGGGACTGACGACAAGTTTACACACAGGAATGACATCGTTCCTATGTACATCCGCCCCAACGTCGGTTTGATGTAGAAACCCGATCCTATTGGTAATACTACCAACCCTGTGGAAATATACGTCCAAAGGCTGAAAAGGATGTACAGAAAAAAATGAAGGAAAAAGCGCATAGTGACAAAACATCCTTGAGTATCCGTGTCCCCGCCATCATGATCATTAAGTGCCCTGCCGGCAGGCGCTGGCGATCATGACCCTCCTTCTCTCGCGATCTTCCGCAGCCCTGGTGACGTCGTTGGTGGTGTGCATTCCCAGCCAGGCCTTTAGGTGGTCCTGCATCTTTATGCGTTGTCGACCCCCCCCCCCCCGGCTTCTTCCATTGAATTTCCCTGTTGGTACCAAATGTTCTAGTCCTCGTCTTCTCATTACATGTCCAAAGAATGTTCCCTGTCTTTTTCTAACCTTGTTTATGAGTGTCCTCTTTTCCTCTGCTTGTCTCAACACTTCTTCATTGTCTTCCTTGAGGCCCATGGAATTCTGAGCATTCTTCTCAGAGACCACATTTCTGTTGCTTCCACTTTTCTTACTGTTTCTGTGTTTAGCGTCCAGGTTTCGCAGGCATACAATAAAATTGGTTCAATATAACACTGCAACATTCTTTTTCTGAGACTGATTGGTAGTTTGTTGTTTGTTAAGATATGTTTCATGTTTTGGAATGCTGACTTGGCCTGGTATATTCGATCTTTGACTTCTGTTTCGCATCTTCCATCTGATGTTATCTGAGCTCCCATGTATTTGATTTTATTTACTTGAGCAAGATCTTTTCCACTCCTCATTTTATTGGTTAGTATTTGCTTGTTTCATTTTCAATTCTAACCGCTGCTGTGGGGTATATATTCTGTATCATTCTCAGGTCTTTCCCATCAAGGTTCAGTTTCTGAAGTTTGTCTCTGTGTGTCTTACTCTGTTGAAGGCTTTGGTGTAATCAATGAAGCAAGCGTATAGATCTTTCTGTGTGTCAAGACTGCGTTCTATTAGGGTTCTCAGAATATAGCATTTGTTGTTCCTTTTCCCTCTACAAATCCGCATTGTTCTTCTGCAGTCAACTCCTGGATATGTCTTAGTAACTAGTACCGAGTTTTTAAATCTGCTGTATATTAGGATTAAATCAATCATGTTTTTGGTGTTTTTATCTGGGCTTCTCCATGTCCATTTTCTTCTTGTCTGTTCTTGCCCCACCGAAAAGATTTCTCACTTCCTAGATAGTGTATTCCAGCCTCTTGTCACACAACTTCCTACTATGTTAAAGACACTAATGATGCTCTTAACTTATTTCAGCAAACCCGTTTTACTGATACCACCACTAAACTTCTTTTCCTGATGGATATCAGTTCTCTGTACACTTCCATACCTCATGTCGATGGAATGAGAGTAGTTCAATATTTTCTGAACAGTAGGCCAGACAAATATCCTAGTACCCATACCCTCCTCCGACTCACTGAACTTGTACTTGCCCTTAACTCGCTTAAATTCAATGGGGAATTCTGATGAAATCAGTAGTGTCGCCATGGGTACGAAAATGGGCCCTAGCTATGCTTGCCTGTTTATGGCGCACTTAGAAACTCTCATCAAAAGTGATTACACTGGCCGTCAACCAGAGATGTATATGAGATACATTGACGATGGTTTTGGTGTGACCTCTATGTCCCAATCTGAATTAGAGGCTTACCTGTCCTTTGTCAATGACTTTCATCCATCCATCCATCAAATACACCTCCTCTATATCTACTGGCTCCGTCAACATTTTGGACATCAAGGTCTCATTGACACCCATGGGACTATCAACATCTGTCCATTACAAGTACATGGACATTCGTACGTACTTACACTATGATTCTTCTCACCCGCGTTCTTGCAAGGATGCCATTCCTTTTTCGCAACTGCTCCGTTTGCGACGTCTATGCCAGTCGGATGCAGACTTTGCCGCTGAAGGCAAGTATATGTTAGAAATTTTCCATCTTTTCCCAAACAAAGGAGTGAGTATAATCGTATCAAACTCGTCTTCACATAATTATTATCACCCCCCCCCCCGTCTTTGCCTATTAAACAAGTCCTCCTTAGAAATCTTTCTATCTTGAGGGCTGACCAGGGCCTCAATGACGTGCTTGACACAGCACCTCCCCTGCAGGTATATAGGCGATCCAAAAACTTGAAAGACATTCTGGTCCGGAGTGGACTTGTTCACACTGACTGTTGCGGTACCAAACCATGTGGCAATTCTCGTTCTAAGACATGCACACGTATCCTTCAATCGACTTCCCTCGAGTGCCCATTGGCGACGTTCAGCGACAAGGAAAGCTTCACTTGCCATAGTCGTAAGCTTATGTATGCTATCCGATATGCCAGGTGTCATTTGTTGTATATTGGTGAAACGGGGGTTTCGGGAGCACCTCCGTGAAATTGAGAATCAAAGTGGAAAGCCTGTTTCTGTCCAATCAACCAGACCATGAGGCATCCAACGACATTCAGATTCTGGGACTCAAGTCTTGTCACGCAGGCGCTGAGGTGCGCTTTGAGACAGGGCAACGTTTAATTTTCCAGCTCGGTACTATCACTCCCCATGGCATCAATGTCCAACACCGCCTTAGATAATTCCACAGGTGTGATTATATATATATATCTATCTATATACATATTTTCGTAACTCGAAACTTTGGTCACCGAAGGCCCAGGAACCGCATCACACTCAGGCTTCAAACTTGGCACAACAGCATATTATCAATGCGAAATTAACATGGGCTATATTAGAAATTATGAAATGTTCAGGCTTCTACGTTTCATTTTTCATTGTTTCGGCATCATTTAGATATATTTCGAGTCATGGTTCGCCATTTTAAGGTTTCATTGAGGAAATTGCACTCTACGACACCATTTACGCATTGCCGGCCGAAAGTCAAATTATCACATCTGAGTATTCTGCAAGAATTGTGGTGTAACAAAACAATCTATGAGACTTTGCATCAAATATAGGTGCCGTTATGAATGCGACCTAGATCTAGATATACAGCTGGGTGTGATACAGGGGAATTTTTCAAGATTTATCTTGCCGGGGCTGGCTAGTTTATATATATTTTTAAAATATCTTTTTGTCTTTTTCCTCATCTCTTTTTCTTTTTCTTTTCCATTACGATACTGTGCACCATCCCCGTCTTGTGCTCTGACCTCATGCGTCACTTCGAGCTTCCATACATTGGCAGACATGCTTTTGTGCTGCTGTCCAAGCAAGAACTCGCAGTTAAGTAAACATATTCTGTTTGGATTCTATACATTTCCTATTCAAATCTTCTATATTTCCACTGTTTTATCTGTTCCATTATCCTTTTTTTTTTTCTGTTGTTGTTTTTTTTTCTCTTTTTTTTTTCCTTGATGAAGGGGCTAGCCGAAATATCGGCAATTTTCTGTCTTCTCTTTTAGTAAGCAGGTACCGTTTGGGTATTATTTCTTCACCGAGGCGTTGCTACATACTACTTTTTCTTTTTGTCCAGTTTTGACATTGCTTATAGCCTTGCTGCGACCCCACAGGTTTTCTAGGGTTTTTATAATATTTCGTCAATTTCTTCTTGGGTGTTGTTCAAACCAGATGTTCGTTACTGTCATGCTGTAGATCTTAGCCCATTCAATAAATCTTTCTCCTCTGTCATTTCTGTTCCCCAGGCCATGGGGTCCAATTATGTTTTCGAAGTTTTCATCTCCAACTTTTGCATTAAAGTCCCCTTGTACAAACTGGGATAATCACTCAATATTGTTGCGAGAAACGAACGGTAACAAGGCCAAATCTCTAAGAGTTGTTTCCCTTTCCCTTCGAGCACGCGGAGCTGAACGAGGAAACACCTGCTGGGCGCAAACCGCAACATGTCTTCAAAACTGATCTGGAGAGAGTGCAGCCCAGGCACTTGCCATCATCCACTGTGCATCTGTGACTCACAGTGCGGCAATTTCATGCATTACAAACGCATTAAAATATATGAACAATTGATTTTTTCACCGGCTAATTTATGATAATTGAACCAGGCACGGCAGCATCCAGTAAGTGTTGCAGGTTGCGTCCCTGGTCGACAGGTGGAACGTGAGCTCTTTTTTTTTCCCCCCTTCTGTACATCAATGTTGGTTGACGCCTGTATTCAAGCACAGGGCATGCAGAAACGAGGGAGTCTGAATAACTTATCTCGTGATCTATTCGGGAGCTGCGTGGATGACTGTCGTAGCTAGATTTTTTTAGACATTTTTCAGAGGAAGCAACAAAGCGAACAATTTTCTTTACCAGACTTAACAGTCATGATATTTTTTGTTTGTTTGTTTGTTTGTTTTTAAGTTATTTGACCCTTAAGTAATTTCCAGAATTTAAACCTCAACTTACAACACATTCTGCGGGGCTGTTAGGGGTTACAACTTACAAGCATGCCAAATATCTCAGACTTGCCCAAAAAAAAAAAGGGCTACGATAGTTTTACCATGAGGCCCTCTCGCTATTGTCCTTGTGTGAACAACAAAAGCAGGATGTAACATTATACTACAATTATGTTAGTTACCATGATTATTTCTTTGTAAAAAAAAAATCGTTATATGATAAGAGCAATCGCCATATAAATGTTAATTTTAAGTGTGACCATAAAGTAATGAAGTTTAAATACGTACAGGCATGCTTTGAAATTGTAATGATATTAAAAATTTGAGAAACTATTGAAAAAAAAAAGCAAACCACATCATTTTGGCGCCTCAGTAATAAGACCAAGGCTCCACGTTTCTGAGGCAGAGAGACTGGGAACTAAATTAATGTTTATATGTTTGCTATTTGACTGTTTGGGTTTTTTTTTTTTCTCTGGCTAAAATAAAACACGCGGGAGAAAATAAAATCAGGAGTCTACCCTCGCCCCCTTCCCCATCTAACTTTCTAGTAACACGTGGTCTGCGGCCAGGACGAGTTTGAGTTTGAGTTTGGAAACAGCGTGGACGGGATAACGCCATACTGTGTTAGGATGAAGCCAGACGATAGACAGACTATAGCACAACGATAGGACACAAGGAGATCCTACCACAAGCGCCCGCCAACCACCTGTTCGCCTCAGGAAGGAACAAATTTAAAGCTGCGTGTTTCTGGTGCAGCGAGGCCGAAATGGCACAATGTATCAAATAATTTTGTATGTTTATAGTTCTGCTGACAAACAGCTGTACGAATTTTTGCTGTTATTTTTTTCTGGCTCAAACAAAAAAGCAGAAAAAAACTCAGAAATCCCCTCCCCAACCTCTTTCCCCGCTCCCCTCTCTTTTTCCCTCTCCCTCCCACCCTCCCGGTCTGTCATCCGCTCACATCCCGCATCCTGTGCAACAGTGGTCTAGCCGTAAACCAATCAGCGCTCAGCAAGGCATCTTTTCTAATGACATATGACAAGTCTTTAACAGATCACAGTTCTTTAAACTAAACTGATTTCACTGCTCCGGATAAAGTCTAAGTGCCTTGGTTTTTTTCTGTTTAACACACATTCATCTTTCTCAGTTCATCGCCCCATAATGCATTGTCTCGATTAGCAAGCTAATGATAATATTATTGATTTGAATCGAGAACGTATCCGCTGCAGTACCTACTGGCCGTGTGGTCTATTGTCTGATGTGGCACACACCACAAGTCATGCCGTGTACAGAAACATAACAATAACAACAGCAAAGTATGATAACTATGGATCAAACATTTTGTGTCACTACTAATAATTACCTTGCAGATGCACTTCATAAGGATACTGATGATATTTAGCACTCTGTCCCACCCCTAATATCGCCACTGTCACACGTGAAGTAAATTGATATGCTTAGCTTCACAGTAGAACAGCTTGGATGTTGAGTATCAACCTCCATGGATTTATCCTCTCCCCTCGTTCATCAAGACAACAGCACAATAATTTTGACGGACAGATTAAACAAGCAAAAAGTTTATGTCAAGAGAGTAGTTCTTCTTTGTTCCAAAGCCACTTTTTCGCCCAACTGAGAAATTCAATGTCATACGCTTGCAGTTTTAGTAATATGATAAGGAATTAGAATAAAAAGGAATTATAAAACAGCTTGACAAGTTCCACAACGCATTGTAAACAAGTGTCAAAGTGTGCATTTGTTATACCTCTTCTACACACAAAAAGATCTCCAGTTTTGTTGTTGGTGGTTGTTGTTGTTTTTCAGAAAAATGGCGGTAGAACAATCAAGAACTGAGGTCGCGATAATTTTGACGCACAGTTTTAAAAAGTTAAAAATTTACATTAAAAAAAAAGTCAGTTCTTATCATTTTCAAATGTTCAGCTGGTTTGCTTAACAAGGCAAAATCCAGCCTCATTTGCAGATGGAAAGTTATTTCCCATCCGTTGATAGTTATATTTATAAATATGCCAGAAATAGCTAGTCTCGTCTATTTTTGTATTAAATAATTTATTTATATTTAAGTCTGGAACATTGGCTAAAAGAATCCCCGGGGCTCTACATCAACTCATCAACTTAATTTGCCAAAAATAGAAACATGTTTACTCCATAACCGCAGTTATGCTCCGTTCGCTTCATTTTTCACTTCATCCCTCCATTTATCGATAAGTTCATTGTCTGGTAAATTCCGACCATAGTTCACCACCGTGTCCACTAAATTTACAGAAATAGTAGTACTTTTTATTCCCGATTTAATACCGTAGAACAGCAATAAAACAAGTGCTCGTATAGTTTCGACACTATAATCGCCATCAGTATCAAACTCTTCAATTCTTTCTCCGTCTATGGAGTCAACTGTCTCCAATGTTTAGTAATGCCGTTATCATTATCCAACCTGTCAAAGCCTGTTTAAAAATTAATACCTACGGTTGTCCGCCCCCCAAAACCGCAGAAACATTTAATTGTAACATCACTAACAATTAGGATAACTTACAATAATCGTGCCGTCACTGGTTCCCATCCAAGACGTTCAGCTCCACTGACTCCGTGCCGGGATCTTGCCTTGTCTCCCTGAGGACAGGAAAAACACCATACAGGACTGTTACACGCGCTTCTCGCTACAGTACATGTGTTGTATTGTTGCCAGCCTGATGTGGGGTCAGTCTGAATTATTAATATACATCAACATGCACAGGCTGTCGGGATATAAACAAGATGGCGGCTCCGGAGAATTGATCTTCCAACATTACGCTCACCGCCAACGCTCCAAAGTCGTAAAAACCCCACACGTGTCATCAAAGTCCAAGGTTCCGCCAAGCCATACGTATTTCGTTGGCTTATTCATACGCATGTACACACGGCATCAGCCCCGTCAAAATGGGACATCACATTCACATGTTCCCATAGTAATATTACGCTGTTGACAAATGTTAAAAAACAAAAACGTATGCTTTCAACATCTTACAAAGTTCCAATTTACCCCCCAGAAAATGTCATAAGGCAGCACTTCAGAACGACCCTATATTTCCGAGCCCTGGAAAGAGAAACAAAAATTGTCAGTTAACCAGTTACGCTTTTCTTTACTGCATCTGCCCGACAACGTATTAAATTTGGTTGTGGTACAAAAAAAAATATAAAAAATCATATATTTCAGGCTAGCAGCGCACTCAGTCAAGCCTGTTTTCCATCAATTTCGACTCAGGCTTCACTTCAACTTTCTTTGAATCAACTAGCAAAGACAAACTTTCTTCGGTGTCATTAATGCACGCGGTCCCGTTTAACTGGACATCTCAAGTCCACATCTGACACTAGAACCGAGGCAAAACAGACCTGACTCAGTGCTAGACTCGCCATATTTCAAACCGTGACGTTTCATTCACGGTGGAAGCAATTCCTAAAACTTTGCATCTGCGAACATCCGTACCGGGCAACAATCTACTACTCTTGTCCACAACATCCGCTCCACTATTTTTACGGACGGTGACATAATTATGAAAAACTCTCTTTGCCTCTATAGCGGTGAGGAGCGGAGCGGAACGGATGCTGTGGACAAGTATACAGAGGCAGAGAGTGTTCTACGTCATTGTCCGTAAAATAGCGGAGCGGAGCAGATGCTGTGTACAAGACCACCAAGATGGAAATCTTGACCCACGTAAATCCCACTCAGACATATACTATCTGAACCTGAATGCTCCTCCCGTTTTATTCCATGTGATATTCCTGATTATAAAACAATAATTAAAAACAGAGGAACAACATCAGAGGAGGAACAAATCCTAAGAAATTCTGCCACTGAAATAACCATCCTTCCAGAACTGTGACTAATTGAACATTCCCTTGAAGTCCGTGTTGATTCACCATCGTACTGGACAATATTGAGTGAAATGTATGAAATATGAAAGGGCGAAGAACGCGGTAAAGTCTAGCATTTAGAGGGACTGTATCCAGATCACAGAGCCAATGCTAAGATTAGACCTCTTTCTCCGTGCCCTTGAGCTCTTCCCATTCATTTTCCTCATTCTAACCCCTCCCTCCCCTCAACCCTTACCCTACCGCCCAACTCTTTCTTTACCTATTGCTCCGCCTACAACAAAATGCTGCGTAAGTCACACAGATGGTCAGCTTCAGCACCATAATCAATACATCGCAAAATAGATAATACTTGACCTTTATCTTTCTATCATCAAACTTCCCTTACTATGGATCTATCTCACATTTCACTAAGAAAATAATAAATAATAATAATCCTTCCAGTAAACAATTTGCCATAAACAAATATGATGACAGCACAATGAAAAGAAATGTTCTATTTCTATGTCGGGGGACATTCAGTTCCTTTCAGTGTTCAGTCTCAAAAGAAAATAATTTTATTTCAGATTTCAAATATCTTCTAAGCTTCAACTTTCATATTTATTTATTAACATTTAGTCCTTTAAATATTAATTATTTCTTACCCGTATATGTATTGATTTATGTTTAAACGGGCTTCACAACTCGTTTATTTTATAGTTAAGTTTGTTCGTTAACGATGTAGGACGTATTTCGTCATTAATAGGCGACTTTTTTCATGTTTTTATTTGGTAGGTATATGCGGCAAGCTGAAAATATTATATCAGTTGAATGATTTATTTTTTATCAATAAATTTAATTAAATATTTTATCAAGTTCTTTTGTTTTTTTTTAAAGCTTGCTCTACGTGAAGATTATCTTTCAAAGTCCACGGAGAATTGTAGACTTTCGAAGAAACAACCACTTAATAAAAATTACTGATAAAGGAGCTCGCAGAAAAATGTACGTCTTGCAAAGTGCTAGGACAGTCTGATACTTTTTCAAATATTGATAATCAAAATCTTTTTTTTTTTTTAATTTTTATTGGTGATGAGGCACAACAAAAAGGGGACGTCAACGGCATTAAAGCACCAATCATTTTTATCAAAAATGTTCATATCTCACCTGAAATGTTGCATTAATTCTGGATCCAAAACTTGAGAGGTTTTCTCCGAGTGATAGAGTTGACCGGTCGTCCATCTTTTGGGCGATTTTGTCTGTTTTGTGAAGATGCCAGATGTGGATCCGATACTAGTGAAAATACTTATTATATAAGTCTGTTTGTTAAGTGTTATCCCATGGCAGCTGTGCCCCGGCTTGGGCTGTCTAGGTGAGTCCTGTTTCCCGTCGGGCAGTGCAGCAATGTTGCAGATCTGCACACGAAGAGACCAGCTTGCCAGCTACTACACCTGAGCTCATCAGACCTTCCTCTACTGCTGACGCACAGGCAATAATGCCTCCTCCCTCCCCCACGCAGGAAGTACAATGTCTGCATCTGGCACACACATCTAGCTTACTACTGTTTTATACGCCAGTCCCATCCGGAGAGCACACGCACACACTTCATTAACATATAAACTGGGCCAGCCAATAGCCGAGAAGATCCGCCAACACGTGTTATATTTTAATTTCTTGTTCTTTTGGTTTTAGTTTGGTTTGTTTTTGGCTTGAATTCCCTTGTGTGCTTAGACGACTTCTCTGGTCACTGACAAATGGCGTTATGTATCCGGCCCGGGGGAGGGGAGAAGAGGCTCCTCTTCTTTCTGTAACTGAAATGATATTATCAGTCATCATCCAATAGTCTTTCAAGTTTAACTCATTTGATTATTATAAAATGATAATAAGGATATAATAATAACAATAATAATGACAATGATAACAAGAAGAAAAGAAAAGAAGAGTAAACTAAAAAAAAGAAGAAGGAAGGGAGAAGAAGAAGGAGATGCCGGCGACTTCTTATCGTAATATGGCTATAGAACCGGAAAGGCACCTTTTATTTTGAGGGGGAAAAAATGAAGAATTGAACTCTATAAACTGATAACAGTGACAACTATAGGAAAACAAATGATAATCTGAGTGAGTAGTCCTGATAGACATGACAAAATACATTAATGTGCAGAAATTTATATGTTTCGAGAGAACAAACGATAATAATGGTGATGTAAGGTAGATGAAAAAAGCGATAAGGAGTTCCAAGAAGCTATTTTTTTAATCATATTCTTTGATTTGAAGAATGACAGACAAGAAGGTCTTACAAGTGAAGGGAAACATTTGCACAACATGGAAGACAAGGGAAAAATATATTACCAGTAAAGATGGAGAGAAGGCAATATCCAAATAAAAGAAAAACAACCAAACCCGGGCGGAAATTTAAAAAGTAAAACAAAAAGAAAAAAAAACGAAGAAAAAGACAAAAAAAGGCAGTAAAAGAAAGAATAGATGAAAATTAAGAAGAGAAAAGCAGGGAGTGTCTGATTCGAAAACAATATTGACAAAAAAAAAAAAAAAAGAAAGAAGAAGAAGGAGGAGAAAGAAAGACAGAAAGTATAGATAACAACTGCGAAGACAGAAGCAAAGAGTGTCCATGCTATTTTTTTCAAAGTTCAAAAAGAAGAAAAACAAGGAAAAAGAAAGACAGAAAGTTTAGATAACAACTGCGAAGACAGAAGCAAAGAGAGTCCATGATTTTAAAAAAAAATAAAATTTAAAAGCAAAAGAAGAGGCGACAGAGAGAATAGATGAAAGTTAGGAATAAAGAACCATAGAGTATCTCTGATATCAAAGTGAAAAAAAAAAGAAGACAAAGAAGAGAAAGAGGGAATAGATGAAAGGTAAGAAGAGAGATGCGGGGAGTGTACGTGATTTCCAAACAACTGAGAAGACAGAAAGAACAACGAAGATGAAACAATTGAAACACGAAAAAGAAAAAATGAAGAAAATATAAAAGGGAGAAAGAGAAGGAAGGGAGGGAGGGTAAGATGTGGAATGGGAAGGAGGGGGGAACAATCGGTGTATGTGGTGAAGAAAGGTGGTTGGGGGGTGTGAAGTGGAGAGGGTCAAACAAAGACAAGAAAGTAGAGAAGGTCAAACAAAGACAAGAAAGTAGAGAAGAAACAAAAAAGAAAAAAATAACAGGAGAGAAAAGGAGAATTGGGGGGAAAAAAGATGGGGGAGGGGGGGGGAGGGGAACACGAGCATGAAATTGTTTGTCATCAATAAGAAACAAAGAAACGGACCAATGAAAAAGATTCAAAAGGAAAAAATGACAAGCCTAAAGTAACAGCAATGATGAAGATACTGTAGATTTCCTTTTTTTTTTTCTTATTTAAGGCTAAACCATTATTGTGTGGACATCCTGAACAGCAGATAAATAAAAAATAAATAATATTTATAGGCATAAGCGTTTTTCTTTTTTTGGAGGTAGGGGCGGACGGACGAAAATGATAATTTAGAAAAAAAAAATGATATCTTGACGATGCTGACGAGGATCACAGAGAGATGCCACTGTTGTATGGGAGTAGATGATTTTGTTTTCTTGGGAATGGCCAATTTGGTGGAGAGGTGTGGGAGAGAGGGAGGGAAGGTAGTGATTGTCTAAAAAAAAGAAGGGGTGGTGGTATACATCTGTTAGGTCACTGAAGTAGTTACAACGAGACAAAATGAATAAAGTCGCTGTTGATGAAAGGTGACGATATCTTTGATGACCTATCTGAGGCAGAAAGAGAAATTAATATTATAACCCGTCGATGATGAAAAGTTAAATGTCAATCTTCACAAAGATATGAACAAAAACGGCACCTGGATCAATAATTTTGACAATAATAATAATAATAATAATAATGACGATATTTCGATAAGGACAATGCACTTGCAAAATGGGATGATAATGAAAGTGAATTTATCCATGCTGAGTATAGCAAGGAAGCTTGAAAAGAAAACGGTAAATAAATGAATAAATATATAAATAAAAATATGCAAATAAACAAACCAGGTGTACAGTTTAGTTTCCATTAAAGTCACGAATGACTAACAAGCCCGATAACAATGAATTAGATCAAGGGAGCGAAATACATAGCGCTAACTTTATTTTTTTGTTCGTCTCTATGTCCTTTATTTTTCAGAGAACACTGGAAAGGTCGCAAAAAAAAAAAAAAAACCCAAAAAAAAAAACAACAAGAAAAAAGCTTGAGTCGAAATATTAGCAAAGTTGCGAAAATGATACATTTAGCGGAACATATTTAAAATTTCAGATGTTAAAGGGAAGAAAAAACATTCAAGCGTAAAAAAAAAAATTGAACAATAAAAATAAAACATAATAAAGGTTAAACACAATATTGAATCTGTGGTTACTAATACAAGAACAATAAAAATAAAACATAATAAAGGTTAAACACAATATTGAATCTGTGGTTACTAATACAAGAACAATAAAAATAAAACATAATAAAGGTTAAGCACAATATTGAATCTGTGGTTACTAATACAAGAACAATAAAAATAAAACATAATAAAGGTTAAACACAATATTGAATCTGTGGTTACTAATACAAGAACAATAAAAATAAAACATAATAAAGGTTAAACACAATATTGAATCTGTGGTTACTAATACAAGAACAATAAAAATAAAACATAATAAAGGTTAAACACAATATTGAATCTGTGGTTACTAATACAAGAACAATAAAAATAAAACATAATAAAGGTTAAACACAATATTGAATCTGTGGTTACTAATACAAGAACAAGAAAAATGAAAAACAAGAAGAAGAGAGATACAAATGTCAACGGCAGATTCCTCCGAAAACAAAGACCTCAAGATCATCATACTGATTTGAAAACAACAAACACATGAACAAAGACAATGTTGAAAATATTTAAAAAGATGAAAATTGAAAAGAACACAATTAAAAGAAGGGATTATGTTTGTTGTTGTTGTTGTTGTCGTCGTAGAGAACAAGGTGAGCGACTGAAACGGATATTAGCAGTAATTGCGAAAACAATTGAAAAAAGTAACACAACATCTATCTTCATCCTAATTCATAATCAGATAATAATTAGCACCAAAGATAATAAAAATAACCAGAATTTGTAACGATGAAGATGACGGCGGCGAAATAAACCATAACGACGATAAAGATGACGAGTCTGTAATGCGGCGATGAGTCCTACGGATGGCAGTCACGTTCACGATAATAAAGGATAAAGCCAACGCTGCTGCCACTTTTCAGCTAATTAATACAATTCCAACTTCACTTTCTACCCTTACCTCCATTAAATCTAATCCCACTTCGCTGAGCAATTCCAAAAATGAGTGTCAAACTGGCACTAGCCTAATTAATTACTCTCACGCACACCTTTTTGGGTTCCTACCAAGCATATCTGGCCAGCATTTCGGTCCCGTTTTGCACAAAGGTATCCCGTGGCACTGCGGGAGGGCGCAGGTGCTTTTCTATTATATCCCTGACCGTTCAGCCCATCTGGCACCGCCAACGAGCCCTGAGCTATGAGACCACCTTTGCTTCCTGGTAAGGAAGGTGGGACGAGTCTCAGGCCTTCCTGAGGCAAGAAGGTTGGCTACTGGCCCTGGCATAAAGTCCCATCTTAATTATTAAACAGCAAATGGGGAAAAACCTGCTTGGTTAGGCTGCAGAAGCTCAGAAAGTTCGAGGGGGGAGAAGAGGGGAGTTTGGGGCCGGGGAACACAACAGTTATTTTAAATTGAGAAGAGAGAGAGAGGGAGGGAGAGAAATTCTCCAATTCATTCCTAACCAAAATGCCTAAAAGTCTCCATCCAACTAAAGAAACACTTCTAAATTGTTCAGTAAATAAGCTCCCTACACATTGTTCTAAAAAGACAACAATATTTCTCATTAACAATGGTATTGCTGGCTCTGAGACCCTAAGAATCAAGTATTTCGTTGGGGAATTCCAGCGTTCAAATTCTACGATAAACAAGCAAGCTATCTGTATAAACAGTGAAAGGCCCACCCATTTAAATGCCTTTTTCTTTTTTTAATTTTATCAATCCAAAGCAGCAGGAATTCACAAAGAAAGAAAGCTCAACTAATGCATTTTTAGTTTAGTCCCCCACCCCCTTCTGTTCCTCCCTCTCCCGCCCCCTTGCGTGTATATTCCAGATCATTGTGAAGTGCAGAGATTATATCTAAAAAGCGGAGTCTCAGTCCCGTATCGTCTACAGATCATCTTCCTTCCAAATACTACTGTAAGTATCTCCATTTTCAATCCCATCATTAAATAAAGAAAGAAAGAGAAAAAAAAAAAAAATTTTAAAAATGCAACAACTTAGTATCAAAGATGTCGAGAAAGGTCGTGCCGTACTGGGAGAATTCCAATCTACAGATCACTAAGAATCGATCGATTGTGAGTGATCAAAGATGTTATCACAATAATGCGTACACTATTAATGTGGAAGTATCGGCTCTCACGGGAGGAATTTGAAATGTCCCAATATATTTCCTCTACAAGGAAAATTAATGACAAACTACCACCAGTCATAAGTTGGGGGGGGGGGGGGGGGTTAGGGAAAAAAAGAGAGTAACTAATAACATGGCTTAGACGGAGATTCACGAAATGCCAGTTGTTTGTAGATATGTTTAAATAAATGGACACGCATGGAATGTGTGGTTCAGCAATTTCTCTTTTCGCACATGAGAACAGCATTTTGACAATTTTTCTTTCGCACACGAGAACAGCATTTTGAAAATCCACTACATTGCCGTCTCAGATAAAGTATATCGGGGGTTATAACATTAACAAATTTCTTTATCAAATCCGCTGTTTCAACTTAATCCGAGCCCTGTAGATAAGAGAAAAATGTACACAAACAACTGCTACAAAATCCAAGATACAGCTGTATTAAGTTTTCTTCCTTCTACATCAAACCTCAAAATTTTCATTTCAAATGTTTGCTAAGACACTGTTTTGTGGTATGATGTCCGAAACATTTAACAGCAAATAGTACGCTACACCTTACGCAGTGGTCCACGACAAAATTGATCGGGCCTACAACACAAACATTATAAATACTTTTCAAAGGCGTGTTCATTGAGACGGGCTTTGGAAAATTATACCGTCTTTCCTTATCCACCTCCTTCGGCGAAACTGTTCAAATATTTATTTGCGTGTCAATGAGCTACACAACTATGTGTACTGGACCTACCCGCATGTCATAAGTAGCTACTGCACGTCTGTTCAAACAACAGAATAAACCAAAAACAAATAAGACACACTGTCTTGCCAGTCAAGGGTAGCCTAGAGTATGTCGCAAAGTAACAGTTAGGTGTGGTGCGTCAAACGGTGAGAGTCAAAAGCAATCAAATCCAACAACCCCGCAAAAATCCCGCCAATGCACTGCATATATATGCAAGCTCAACCAGGCAGAAATTCCAGGAAATTTCTTCAAGATACCAGATAATATACTTTTCCTCATGAAATGATTAAGACCAGAACATCAAATCTATTAGACATTCCAGCAATTTTCAAAATTCCCTGCCATTCTGATTATATTTTGGAAGCCCAGATGTTTTGTGAATGAACACAGACCCTGGCAGGATTTATTAAAATGAATGTGGACAGCCCCGCTTTAGGTTTGAAAAACACCGCCAATAACGATTGTATCTTAGCTCTGGTGTTGAAACTGATTCCATTTTTCAATTAAAAACCAACAGCTAGACACCTGCGTGAAGAAAAATTGCAAATGCTTATAACGTCCATCTTCTGAGCTACGCCTAAAACTGGTGAGTAAAGTGTGAAAGTACGGCAGCTGATTCTTCAGACTCAAGCCAGCGTGTTTTGCCAGTCTAATGGGCCTAGGTGTGTTACTCTTCTAAATCTAAATCAAAAGACCTGTAGAACGAACTAACTACGCAAAATTCCTCGGTGCATGTGCAGAATTGCGCAAACTCACAAATGCATGTGCAGAATTTCGCACGCCGAAACCATGCAGAAATATGTGAACTCAACTATGCGTGTGCAGCGGCACTTCACCAAAGTATTATGCAGAACTGCCCAAAATGGCCAAATCATGAATGTGCAGAATTGCGCAAACTCACCAAGACATAATTGTGCAGAACGGTGCAAACTGACTATTGTGTAAAGCAGAATTCCGCAGGCTCAAAAACGCAGGTGCAGAATTGGGCTAATTCATCAAGGTATATTATTATGTAGAATTGGGCAAAGTGACCAAAGCATAATGCAAGATTGCCCAAACTCACCAAAGCATAAGCAGAATTTGTAAATTCACCAATACAGCTGCAGAATTCCGCTGCCTCATCAAAGCATAAATTAATATGCAGAACTGTGAAACTGATCAAAGCCAGAATTGCGCAAACTCACCAAAGCAAACGGAGAATTGCGCTAACTCTCAAGTGCTTAAGCAGAATTACGTTAATTCATCAAAGCATACTAATATGCTGAACTGTACAGACGTGCAGAAGTGCGAAAAGAAAATCTAAACTACACGTTGAAATTCAACCATTTTTCTTGGGAACGGTAAACAATTGTCATGTTTTGTCGTTTTTTTTTGGGGGGGGGGGGGGGTGTTCTGGATTTCATAAAACGCCATACGTCGGTAGGATCTTTGCAATCTTTCACAGCAGTGAACTCGCATTCCGGAGATGTCGCGCTATTGTTAATATATCCAAACAAATACACGCAAATTAGTACTTAGTTAAATTCCTTCCGGAAAGATAGAAAATTTTTAGAATCGTCCTATGTTGATGAATAAGTCGCTTTCAACAGAGTGACGAAGTTCTTACAGAATAACAAATCTTCCTTACCGGTACTAAGTTCTCATGCCAATGCCCTGACCCGCATCTGTTGAGAGATATTAATGAAATAATGTCAAAATTTTCCTTTCCGCATCTTTTAAAGGCTGAGAAGTCCGGACGTGTAGCCACTAAGAAAGTGTGTGTGATGTTGGACTAGATTGTTGATTGGTTCTTGTTCCAAGCAAAACAGGTTCCATTTCTCTGACGGTGTTGAAATAAATGGAGAGTTCGCAGAAAAACATCGACCATTCTAAATTTTAATCACCGGTTTGTTGACTCTGAGCTCCTTTCTAAATACAGGCTAATGAAACTGGATGCTGGGGCCATAAAGGTCAACATAATACAGAAGAGCGAAATTTTAGCAAAATTTCATTTCAGAAATCTGTTACATCTAAAATCTCAGTGCAGTGTATCATGTCCTGCTAGACCACCCATTTTCTGTTTCGTAATCTGGGTTTTCGTTTTCAGTTATGCAGATGTTGTGTAATATTTACAATTTAATGTCACCAGAATTTGTTTTATACCGGTACCAGTCAAAGAAAAGTAAAAAGTCTGTCTGCTTGGACAACTGATAATGGAACAGATATCAAATATCATAATCTTAATTTCTATAATACATGACATTTGTATAATATGAGGGTGAATATTGCATCGATCCAAGTGCCATTATTTAATGTGACTTAAATCTAGAGGATATATAGCTAGGCTTTATACAAAGTCTTTCCTAGATTTATCTTGCTCTTGTCAGCTGGTTGGTATAATGCAGGAACAGTATACCAGTACGGAAATGATTGAAATGGGTAACAATTGTAGCAGTCACTGTGGCACTGTCGAGAAATGGACTTCCACATCTACATGTCCAATCTGTACAGGTACAGCAAACCTACATCTGATATACTCTATCCTTACACCATACTCGGCTCCACTGTTTCAGTTTTAAGTAACTCCATCCACATCCCAAGCGCAGAGTTCTACCAGTGCAATCAAAGCACTGAGCCTTGCTTTAACAAGGGAAGTTTAATGTAAACTTCTGCGATATTGAAATGTGTCCTTTCTCTTGCATGTTTTTTCAGTATTTATAGTTCCTTCTCTGTGACATAGAGTCGGCGATTTGTAGCTGTAAGATAATGCAAGAGTCACGACAACTGTTCCCCTTTGACTGACAAGGTTCTGTCTCCACTTTTTGGCTGAACTGAGTTACACATTACACACAATTTCTACGGGCCTTCTCCATTGTGTGTCAAAGCATCAAGAAGACTCGGTGTGTAATTTGCAAGTATTACTAAAAACAAACAAAAAATTATTTTGCTGTGAAAGCTATGAAACTTCTACCCTCGATTTCTCAAAAGTTGAAGGGAGGGAGTTGGAACCTTGTCATTCTGAGAGGACGAACTCCATTCTTCAGCAAAAATTATCCATTTTGCTTCAACACTAGGATACAAAATACTGAACTGTGGAGAAAATATATAATTTCATCAGCAAACACAATTTTTCTTGTTAACCCCTCCCACCCTTGCAGCATTCCACCACCTGCCTTCAACCGTGACCATCCACACACTTACACAACACATACATACACACACAAACATCGCAGGGGCGCACACACGCACACGTAATCATGTAACAACATACGCTGCATTCCGTACAATAATGCCATTATTTTCTTTAGACGCGAATTTACGTCTCTTTCAAACCTTGCAAAACCTCCATTTCCGCCAGTTCAATTTTTAACTCTGATATCTTCAAAATGCCATTCAATCATGGATCTTGCTTTTGCTGTTCATTAATGTCATCAAGGCAGAGAGAGAGTTCCCACTGCTCCAGACGCCAAGTCAACTCACACTAGAAAATGAATTAGACATTAAACAGACCTGACAACCGTGAACAACTAAACAAACCGAACAAATCCGGCTCGCAACATCTTCGCGTGTCTTTGTGATGGGTTGGTAACTTAAGGTAAATCTCTAATGATGGCTGATGGAAATCGATCTGTACAGATAGACAGACAGACAGATAGATAGATAGATAGATAGATAGATAGATAGATAGATAGATAGATAGATAGATAGATAGATAGATAGATAGATAGATAGATAGATAGATAGATGGATAGATGGATAGATGGATAGATAGATAGATAGATAGATAGATAGATAGATAGATAGATAGATAGATAGATAGATAGATAGATAGATAGATAGATAGATAGATAGATAGATAGATAGATAGATAGATAGATAGATAGATAGCCAATTTGACTAACGACAGCCTCGTAACGACTGGGGGTTAAATTGTTTAGTAGTAAGTGTGAAAAATCGGGTTTGCAAAGCAGAGCAGCCAACGCTAACAGCAACATGGCAAGATTCACTGCGCATCGAGAATTTTGTTCAGCGAACGCATATACATGTTATATAGTGCCTCGTCCGTAACATGTCGCTCAAACCTTGTCGGGACCAATGACTTCAATTGTTCGCATATTTTGCGAATGATTCCTTGGTGGCCCCCAATTGCATGCTCTAGGATAAGGTAAGATAAGAATCATTTTATTATCCCATGAGGGAAATTCTCGTTCACAGTGCAGAGCACACACATGGTACAGACACTTTACGCATCATTACATAAACATATATCATAACTCAGTAAAGTCAACGCTCGGCATATTACAAGGAGTGAGAAGATAAGGAACCTTAGTGATATGTGGCACAGAATTAGCTATAATGTCTTGTTGAGGTGAATTGCGGAGGGCAAAAACGAGCTTCTGTATTTTTTTTATATAGTCTATTTGGTCTGCAACCTATTTCACTTCTTAGTGCCAAATTTCAAGAATTTTCCAGCCCAGTGGTAACAAAAGCTTCTTTTATTAGTAGTAATAGTAGTACTGTATACAAAAGAAAATTATAAATATTGCAACCTTAGTTCTTGTTTGTTCTATCTACTTTCTGAAAAACTGGAGAGTTATAACATAGAAGAGGTATAACAAATGCACACGTTGGGACTTGTTTAAAATGCGTTGTTTCACTTATCAAGCTGTTTCACAGTTGCTATTTAGTCCTAATCCTTACCGTAATACTAAAGAAGCAAACGTTTACCGCCGAATTTCTCAGTTGTGCAAAAAGTGGAGTTGGAGCAAACAAGAACCAAGCTCGCGATATGTTGCATCCGGCTGTAGTCCTGTCTACTACAGGTCATTAACCACACTCTACATTGCCTTACCAACATCATAATAAAAATTAAAAAAACAAAAACATTTTACAGTAAATTTGTCCAGCCATTTATAGACTTTCACAGGCTGTGTAGCTGGTACAGACATCATACTATTACTAGTGTATCGATTCACTGAAGATGACTCACTTTGAAAATATAAAAGTTTTTCAGAACGGACAGCTGCTGGCACGTGCATGCGTGAACTTGATAACAACAATAGTAATGTAATTTTGTGGTGGTAGCTGATGTGTTCCATCTAATTAGCATAATGGCAATCAACCGTTCAAATGAGTGCGAATAGGCATCATCTCTCCGCATGAGTGCAGCCACATTTGTTACACTTTTCACGACAGGGAGGGAGAGAAAGCGGGAGGTGTGAGTGGTAACGACTTTTAAACTGGGGGCTATAAAAATGTGCAACATATTTTTTGGAATGTGAATGCAATAGTTTGGGCCGTGCTGCGCCTAACTAGTAAAATATCTGGCTCAGTTAGTGTACTGCCTGGCGTGAACATTTTATATATATATACATACATACATAAATTTTTCATTATTTTGTTCTTATTTCTTTTGCTTTGCGAATACATTTTAAAAGTTGAAATGTGCACGCTAATCAGCAGAGAATACCAGTTGGAATTTTATATAATGTACACACACAGCTGCACATGTTTACACATACAAGGAATGTTGACAATTGTACATCACAAGTATTCACGCCATTGTAGCAATGCATACAGTAATATATGATCCTTGTGAATGTTAACACACACATACACACATATGCACGTACAAAGAGAGACAGAAAGACAGAGAGTGGGAGAGATAGAGAGAGACAGGAAAGGAGGGAGAGAGATAGAGGGAAGAAGGAGAAAGACAGAGAAAAAGAGATGGGATGGCAGGAAGGAAAGAGGGAGAGAGATATATGGACAGGCAGGCAGACAGAGAAAGAGCTAGGGGACAAGGTGGTCTAGAGGCAAGGTGCTCGCCTCTCATGCAAAGGGTCCCGGGTTCTAAACCCGGGCAGTGCAGGCATGTTGGAAAGTGGATTTTTCTCATATTTTCAAGTCCCTGGTCCTATTGGGGGGTAGGATCGAGTAGTTCTTGGAAATTGGATTTTTCTCATATTTTCAAGTCCCTGGTCCTATTGGGGGGTAGGATCGAGTACCTAGTCTTCTCGGATAAGGACGAAAAAATTCGGAGGGCCCGTGTGCACGTTGCGCACGTTAAAGATACCTTGGCAGTTGGAAATCGTAAAGAGCAGGCCGAAAGGCCGCTGCCCGGGCAAAATTTGAAATTAATAGATTAAAATTTATCCATATCATCTCCCCCCCCCCCCCCCCCCGCCAGAACAAGAAATAATAAAACAAGTAAAGTGAGGTGTAAATGCCAAGGGCAGCGAACCTCCTAAAATAAAGACCTCAAATCAGAGAAAGAGCTAGAGGGGGAGGCAGAGAGCGAGCGCAACAGGCACACAGACAAAGAGAAAGAGATAGGGGGGAGGCAGAGAGAGAGAATGAGTTTGAGTTTGGGTTATATTCGTGTCGGCACGATAAAGGCCACTTTGTGCCTCTCAGAGAGAAAGAGAAAGAGAGAAAACTATATCATTATTCTATTGCGAGCAAAGTACACCAACTGCATCATACTGTTGCATACAACTGCATGTTGTTTATCCATCGCCCTGTCTACACACACATCCAACACACACACACAAACACTAGATCTCTTATTAGCCATTCCAATCTACCTCTCTCACCACACACACACATACAAACGCCTGCAGCCCCACTTCTTGTCTCTGAAATTTAAAAGTATCTCCTCTCTGTGTTTGTTCAGTCCTCCAGACTATTAAATTAATTATTTCTATTTTGTCTCCAACATTAATTTTGTGACCTAGTTTCTGACATTGGTAATGAAGTGGCCTTGGCTGGACGGCTAAACAGTACTCTTGACTTTTTATCTCAAGGGGCCTCAAAATAAAGTTATCGGGCTTTTGTTAGGTGACCGTGGTATTTCACATAGTAAGTTATAGATGAACAGTGAACACAACTCAGTATTTTCTCTCTTTAGCTTTGTAATTAGGCTAGCAACAGCCAAACTTTCGTAACAGGTTGTGTTGTAAATAGGGGGCTAAATTTGGAAAACTGAGGGCGAATTTTTGTTATTTTTATTGTTTAATATCCTAACTATTAAGTCTGTGGAAAAAAAAAAGTTATTCAGTTTTTGCCTCCCCAGAAAAATGTGTAAAACCCGGGATAAGATAGTTTCCCACACCGCCCTGGATCTGCTGAGGATGATAACAGTCCGAACTGAGGGTTTGATTGATTTTGATTCCTCTATATCTCTTCCGTGCGCGTATAAAATGTGAGTGGATCTGAGGAAATCAGGCTTAAGGTGAAAGGCTAAATCCCTGACAAACCTTTGCTTATAATATGACAGATTAGCCATTTTTCTGCATTCAGATAGAATATTTTGCTTGAAATCGTCTTAGAAATATTCTATATTTACTTTCTTTTTATGCAGGTACAAAAATCTCACCTTTAGCCCGGGTTTGTCATATCCACCCACGAGTGTTTTTCATGAATGAACTGCCATAGAACTGAGTTTAATGTGAAACCGTAAAGATTGATTCCGATTTAATTTCCGATTCGACCAGACGAGTCAGACTAACTCTAAAACTATTTAGCCCAAAAATTAAATCACTGTTTAGTCTATAACCGTATTTAGTCCACAACTATTTAGTCTTCGGCGATATTTTTTTTTTTTTAGTCCACAACTTTGACTGTATTATTTTTTTTATAATTTAGTCCACGAGTGTTTAGTCTTCGACTGTATTGTTTTTTTTTTAATTTAGTCCACGACTGTTTAGTCTTCGACTGTATTGTTTTTTTTTAAATTTAGTCCACGACTGTTTAGTCTACAAGAAAGAGTGTTTCCATGTGTAGGCAAACGGCGATTCCGTGCACATGAAATCATTTTTTCTGTATCACTACTTGAAGGGTTTGACGATTCCATTTCCGTACACATGAAAGCCCAGCTTTACACTCTTTGGGGGCGGGATCTGTCACAGGTTATGACCTTCTCACCCGTTTTTGTTGTTGTTCTTGTTGTCATCGTTGGTGTTGTTTTTGGCAGTTTTGGAGTTTGGAGAAAGCACGTCGACACGATAACGGCCGTACTGTGCTAGGGAGAAGCATGACGTCAGATGTAATAATTACATCAGAATAACTGGACAGAAGTAAGCATTGCCCACACACTGTGTTATAACAATACTTCAGAAATGATCAAACACTCACGGTTTCTGAACTAAACCAGAGAGTTGTGTATTGCATAGAGAGAAATCACTTCTGCCAAATCGCAAAACTAGGTCTCGGCGGTAACAAGAACTGAAATAAAAACAAAACTATTTAAGTCCGTTTGCAAGCTTTTACTCCCTGTGGAAATGGACATTGTTTACCTCCGCGACCTACTTTCCGCTGCACGCTAAAAGTGGTTTGAGGGCGCCGCCCGTGTCTCGCAGTGCAAAGAGGCCGAAAGTGAAACCTCTCTATACTTAGTTACTTTCTGACTAAACCAAAGTTTCTGGACGTCCCTCCCATTCCTCACCGATCAAACTCCTGCAGAATTTTACTTTTCTGATCCAGCAGCCATCTGAGTTTGAGCCCCTCCCTCGGCCAACCCCTGGAGAAATGACAAAAAAACTGGTAAAACAAAAACTTGTTGGTTGGCAGACTAACGTTCCACCTATGTGTGGTACAGTAGTTGTAATGGGATCAATACTTATTCAACTGTGTTCAACACGGCTAAACTGCTTATCAACTACATAGATCTCAGACCTGACATAAATTTCCATGTTTTATCCATTGCGAGCCTGAGCCGCCATGATGGTAGGGTCAATACTACTGTGTGTGGGAAAAACAGAAACCGCTCTCTGATCATATAATTCAGAATGGATATGTGCCCAGCATTATACATCATACTCTCTACGTCAGTGAGTCTCAGGCGGGAGGTACTTGGCTCCCTTTCAAATTTAAAGCTAGGTTTTCATATGGACGGCAGCGGAAACCTCAAAACCCCTCAAGTAGTGAAATAGAAGGAATGTCTTCATGTGTTCGGAAATGGCCACGCAAAACTTTGTCTTTCCATTAGTTTATGAATTTTTTGACGTTTCCGTTTCCGTTCACATAAAAACACAGCTTAAGAAGAGCAGTTTCACCCAGGTGAGGAACTGGGGAGGAATTTCAGCCAGTGAAGGAACTCCAGACTGAGAAAGAATTATTATATTGTGTCCCCTATGTATATACCCCAATAAGATATCAACATGTATAATTATAAGGGCGATCGCGAATTAAAAGGTCACATTTTATTTCATACTAGCTGAGGTGCCCGGCGCTGCCCGGGATAAATCTGTTTTTTAGTTCTGGATGATTATAATGGATCTGCTTCACCTCGCTCGTTCCTCTAAATATATTTTTGTTTCTTTTCTTAGACTGTCTCATCTTATTGTATCCAGTATCTTTGGTCTCTCTGCACCCCGTCAGCAGTCATGAAATGACGGTGAACTGCGCACTGGATAGTTTGTCTAACAGTGAACACATGGGATGGAAATGATAACATCACAGGCTCATGCGTTTGTGAAAAGGACAACCGGGGACGAACAGTCAGTGACACAAAGTAAAACAGAAAATAAAAGTTCCACACCATTTGGAGCCTCCAAATATAGAGAGGAACTTTCTGCAGGGTGGTAGGAAGGCATCTTCAAAATTTCATGTAAATCAGAGCTGCGTTAGCCAGTTTTTTGTGGGGTTTTTTTTTTTTTTTTGCGAACACACAGACAGACACACATTCGCTTTTATTTATATAGAAATTGTTTCAATGATTATCCCTATAAAAGTATAATGGTGAACATAATTATTAGATGACAATCCAAAACGGGGGAGCAATTGGGAAAATCTGGGACCCCAATAGTAGGGATGCAGCGTAGGACTCTGAGAACCACTGATCTATGATATTATAATAATGACACTGATCCTAATACAACTAGGAATTTATGATCTATGGGGGGTGTCCTGTTACACTGCATTCGTTTGTACTAACTTGTCTACAACTAGGATTTGTAGATTTCATTGCTGGGGAAACTCATATATACATACACAGACAAACACACACACACGCACATATCCATATACACACACTATACACGTCACACGCAGACTCACTAATAATGTTCTGTTGTGTTCTATTGGTTATTGTTTGCCTACAACTGCGATTTCTAGATTCCGTTACTGAGGGCAACTCACACACATACACATCCACCTACACACACATCATACACTTTCTGAAAAACTGGAGATCTTTAGTACATAGAAGAGGTATAACAAATGCACGCG